>JAVKPL010007638.1:0-30683 GCA_032173675.1 Gastrolobium villosum
TAATTAGCTAATCTAAACGTATACTAAACTTTATGTCCAAATTCAAATTAAGACAGACAGCAATAATAATTGTTTTAACATTGATGGCATAGCATGAACATTGACAAATTTTCCACAAGCACAAACACCTGTCTTGGGCATATTTGTAAAGAAACAATCGCAAGACGTTTACCAACCAAAGCACTAAAAACTGAAAGGTGGGAGTAAAAGAACCATTAATCCAAGACTACAAAACAAATTGAACAGATCACAATTGCTTATACTCGTAGTACGGTCATTAGCTTAACTCTTCACGAGTGCACACCAATCAATCGTTCGTGAATGATGTGATTGATATTAATAAGATTCAAATAAAATGAAGAGTAAAGATGTTACATGACATTTGTTTTCCATTAAAGATACAAGGGATTTCACCAAAAAATATATATATATATATATATATATATATATATATATATATATATATATATATATATATATATATATATATGACAGTTGTTGTTTTGTTATTAAAATAATAATGATATTAATTTAGTTTGTCTATCATAAAATATGACATTAAAACTGTTCTTGTGCACAGGCTGTGAGATTGACGAATTAATTTGATAGATTGTGTATGATAAACGTTCTGTTTGTAAAAGGCCTATGATTAATATACTAAATTGATGTCATTGTCTATAATCAAGGAGAAAATTAATATCGATGGCAAAAAAAAAGGAAATTAATGTCAACTTTATTGAAAATTCAAATTAATTTTACATTTTGAATTAAATAGTTAATTGGTTTTAACTTTCTTCAAAACGTTAAATAATGTCCGTTATATTTTTTAGTCGATCTTTACAAGTCAACTTTAGGAGGGGTTTAAATATCTTCATCCCTAACTCGTCATGCACTTTGGATTAATCTCATAGCCAACTCAAAGAATTGAAAGCTTGTAAGGATATCGGGGGAGCTAAATCACCTAAAAGATATAATTAGTGTTGGATTAACTAAAAAAGAGAGTATTTTTTTATCAATCCAACACGAATTGGGTTATGCCTAATCACACAGTTGAGTTTAGAGGATGTTGATGAAAAGAAGGATAAATGAATGTATAGTTGTCGAGATGATGGGATGCTTGGCGAGATGGTGTGGTACTCTGTGAGATGGTTGAACAACACTTTTGCATATCTAGGCAATTTGAGATCGACTGCGGGTACCTACAAAGACAATCTGACGCTCAAGTCAGTTCAGTATTAAATGAAATTCAAGTATTCAAAGAGATATATCATACCTTGACTAAATGCCTATGTATTTATAGTACTTGAGCGTCTTGTTTCTCACTGTCTTTCATAGGACGGTATTCACGTTTATTGGTGGAGAATGGTGGACTCTCTTAAGCTATTCCTTTGTGGGCAAGTCTATGTTCAGTAACAGATTCAGTAAATATGGTGGCAAGCATGAGCTTCCATTCATTCACTGGTTCCGAGTGACAATTAACTTGCTCTAGTTGTTGATCTCTCGGCAATAATGATTCCTATCAGGTTAAGTCATGTTTGGCTTGCTGGCCAAGTTAGTGAGATCTCATGCTTTCTACGCGAGATGAATTTGCCTTGATGGCTAAGTTACAAAGGGTTTTTGAGCTCTTGGACCTTTATGGAATTGAGTATTTATTTCGCATATAATAGGTCCATATCACCTTTTTATAACTCTATTTTCAAAATTCTTAAAAGTGGGTGCTCTATAATAAACTCCTAAGAGTGAGTTCAGTCTCACTACATCGAGTGAGGTTGCAAAATAATCTTTAAAGTTTTTTTAAATAAATTGATTTAAATTACAACAATGACTAATTTTTTCAAAATTTAGAGAATGTTGAAATTTTTACTAATCCAGAATGTCATCCATCATGGAATTTTTATAAAGCAATTTGTCATAATTTTTTATTTTTATTTTTGAAAAGTGGGATGATCACATATATGAACTGAATTTTATTTTATTTCTCAAATTTACAATAGAAACTTCGACTCAAAAGATAGAAAAAACAGTATTAAATTATGTGGCTAATTACTATATACTAGAATATATTTTTTTGGTAAAATATATACTACGAATTTAATATTAACTTAGATAATAATAATAATAATAATTTCCGTTATTTATAATATTAATTATTATTTAATTGAATCCAAATTCGATCAAAATAATAATAATAATTCTGTTATCTATTAATCATTATTTATGATGTTAATTGTTATTTGATCTAACTAATTTTATTGTAATTAAAAAATTAATATTTATAATTGTTTATGATATTAATTATTATTTAAAAAAAAGAAAAAAAAAGGTAAGGTGGTGGTGTCTACAGGTCTTAAATTTTTTTTATTAAAGGAGGAGATTGTATTTTTTTTCTTCAACTTAAATGAATCAGTTAGCATTGAAGAAAATGGGTAGGAGTGAAAGTGGGACGGGCTGCGCCAAACTTTACTCTAAAAAAGTCCAAGTCTATGCCAAATTTTTTTAATTTGTCCTAGACAATCCTAGTACGAGCCTAACTGCTAGTCTGCCTTGGCCCGTTTATAGAAAAATTGGTTTGGCCTAGCTCTTTAGCATGTTAATTTTTAACTTTCAAATAGAACCATGAATCAACTTTATAAAATACTCAAACTATGTTACTAAACCAAAAATCATAATTTCAACGTCCAAACAGAATCATGAATCACAACAAAACTCATACAATCTCCATTTAAGTAGCTTTCAAAAGCAAAATGCTTAAATTAAATAACATATATTTTATCGGATCCATCAAACAAATTCATACTATGTAAATTAAAATAATTACATGAATCCAACAAACACATCATGATGCTTGTAATAAGTATAACATCTCCCAAATTTTTTTTAATATATTCATATACACAATCTAACATCCTAAGATGTTGGTTTCTCCTACGTAAGAAATAAAGTCAGATTTCTGTTAAAATATAATCGAATATAATTTAGTTATAAATAATTGCAATTGATTAAATTTATATATTTTATTTTTTCTTCAAGGCATACTTATTCTATTTTATTTTATTTAAAACACATAGTAGAATATAGGCCGACATGTAGCTTATAGCTATAGGCTATGCCTTGTGAAAGTAGGCATACGACTTTTTTATTAGACAAGTTTTTTCAAGGCCTGACCTATTTTACGAAATTTACTAGGTCAAGTCTGACATGACGTAGGCCGAACCGTAGGTCCTGTAGGCCGGCCCGACCGAATTTCACCCCTAAACAAGGGAATTAAACAAACAATGCACTCTGATAAAGCATAAAGAGTTCATGCTTTCAACAAATTCATAAAGTTTTTAGGAGTAGGATATTCTTACTACCCATTTTTTCTACAACCATTCCACTACCACTTTAATCACCATTGAATGAAGAGAGAGAAAAAAATAACTTTTGAATCCAATGATGATTAGAGTGGAAGTAGAAAAAATGGGAAGTAAGAATATCCTACCCCAAATTTTTAATATAATATATTTTATTTTTAATAAAATTAATATTGAAGTATACCCAGCAAAAAATTCTTTACCAATGTTTTTTGGGTATCAATTTTCTCATGTAATAGGAGGAATTTTTTTTATTTTATAGACAAATTTTATATTGGGCCTGATCTATTAAAAAAGTAAAAAAAAATAACGGAAAAATTATTTATCATTTTAAATGACACAACTTATATCATTTCACTCTCACAGAAAGGTGCGACCCACACCTTTATTTTTTTTGTCAACTCTCTCTCCTCCTTTATCTATCTCTTTCTTTCTCTTAAAATGACACAACTTTATATCATTTAAAATGATACACACTTTATCCAAAAATAAAATAAAAAAAGTTACATGAATGCCAAAAGGTCATAAAACCATACAAAAAAAAAGGTCAGAAAAAAACAATCCTCCTACACGAGAAAATGTTTTTCCGTATTATATACAAGTAAAACAAATTTTTGCTAATGATTGTGAAATCACAGTATACATGAGCTTGCATATTTTTTTTTTTTTTTTTTGGAGGTACGAGCTTGCATATTTTTTTTTTTTTTTTTGGAAACAGAGGAATTAAAAACAAACTAAAGCCTAATTACACGTGGCCAAGCCACTCCCCTAGAGTCATTCTCCAGCAACCCAAGACAACTTTGGGGAGGAGTATCCATCAAAACAGTTTCCCAATTCAAAGATTGAGAGTACCCCGCCAGCCAGTCAGCCACTCCATTGCCCTCTCTATAAGTATGAACAAAGGACACCTGCCAATCACGATCCTTCAACATGTTGATCTTCTTCACCAGGCCTGCATACGGATGATTTGAATCACACCCAATCCGGATCATATCCAAAGCTACTTGGGAATCCCCTTCGCTGATCACCTTCCTATACCCAAAATTCCAAGCAGTCTGTAATCCCAGTAAAAAGCCCCATAATTCTGCTTTGACAGAGCTACCTACTCCCAGGTTTCTAGCAAATCCCATAAGCCAATGCCCAGATTCATCCCTTAGGACTCCTCCACACCCACTCTTTCTATTACCTTCCAAAGCAGAACCATCCGTGTTTATTTTTATCCACCCCATCGGAGGAGGTACCCATTGAACAAGGGTTTCCACTTTCTGCCCAACTTGCAGCCCAGTATCTCTGTACAGTTTCCTTGCCTCGAAGAAATTTTGCAAGAAAGTCCGAATAGATCTAACTATTTCCTCTATTGTAGAATTAGTATTTTCAAAAACAAAACTATTCCTATCTTTCCATATAAACCAGCAAATAAGCCCAAATAAAATACTGCCATCCAAGCCTCCCAGTAAGCTATTTTTTGGAGATAAATTGGACACTAACCAGTTCTGCAGGTTCTGGCTACAAAAAGCTGTCCAATTCTCCCTGCTAATAAATTGTCTCCATATTCGTTGAGACCAGGAGCACTCCCTTATGACATGACTGCAGCTTTCAGGATAGGAGTTACATCTAGGACAAGTATTTGAGGCAGAAAAATGCCTTTGAAACCTCCTTAGGTTGGTTAGAAGATTTTCACCAAGCAAAAGCCATAGGAAAGTCTTGACTCGAGGAGGACCCTCCCATTGCCAAACTGAGTTCCAGTGAGGCTGAACCTGAGGAGGATCTTCAATACAGAGGCTATTCAAAGCTGTCTTGAAGGAAAAGTTACCATCATGGGATTGCTCCCAAATCACCTGATCATCTCCATCATCTAGCCGAGGGGGACAGGTACCTGCAATACAGTTCAAAGCTTCTTGTGTTAGAAAATCCCTAAACTCCTGCCATTTCCACTCTCCCTGGTGATCCACCATCTGAGCTATCATAACAGTATGGGTGCCAGGGGGTAAGTCCTGGACTGTATGCTCCTTTAGAGGGCCAATGGGCAACCATTTATCCTCCCAAAATGAACTATTAACACCATTCCCAATAAAGATCCTTGACCCTTCATAAATTTTGGGCCACACCCTCGATAAGCCAAGCCATAAATTAGAACAACCACTTCTTTTCTTGATCGAAGGCATCAACCCATCCTCCACTTTATATTTACTTCTCAAAACCTGCACCCAAAGATCATTCCTATGAGTAAGAGTTCTATGCCCAATTTTCATGAGCCAAGCTTTGTTGGTAAGTCTCAAACTCCTAATCCCAAGACCACCCTTCTCTTTGGCCTTACACACAGTATTCCAAGGCAATGCATGGACTTTCCTAGCATCTTGATTGGATCCCCAAACAAAACCCCTCATTTTCTTCTCAACTTCATCACACGTTCCAAGGGGCAGAAGAGCAGTCTGCATAGAGTAAGATGGAAGGGCAGCCAGGACAGATTTGGTGAGCACAATCCTACCTGCCATGGACAAGGATTTAGCCTTCCAAGCACTAAGCTTGCTATTCGTCTTGTCAATTATATACCTAAAGGTATTTTTATTAACCCTCTTGTGGAGGATAGGAATCCCCAAATACTTGCCTAAGTCAGCAGTTGGAGCAAAATTCAAAATTTGGCAAAGATCTCATCTCTTAACATGATTCACATTTCTCGAAAAGAAGCACCTTGTCTTACTGTTGCTCACCTTCTGCCCAGAAGCATTACAAAAATGATTCAAAATATCAGAAACCAGCCCAGCTTGCTCTACCGAGGCTTCAGCAAACAGGAAATGTTTTTCCGTATTATATACAAGTAAAACAAATTTTTGCTAATGATTGTGACATTACAGTATACATGAGCTTGCATATTTCTGGTACATTCAAAGTACCACTTCTCTAACATAAAACCATGTTAGTGAGGATCAATTATGCCTTTGGGTCGGGGTCCACATCATAGTAATTTAAAGTCACTTAAGGTTTTATTTATTAATATATACGTGTATGTTTAATTATTCACAAGTATCAAAAGCCTCATTTAAATTATTAAAAAATAATTATTTCATTTAAGCATTACATGACTTGTCTAAAATAAATTTTTATAAATATAAATTTTTATTTAATAAATAAATATTTATTTAAACTCACTTATTTTTTATTAAAAAATATTTAATTTAATTATTTTAAAGGTGATATTTGGTTAAAAGATTTTAATGCAAAATTAATCAACACAATCATACTTATTTTATCAAAACCTAAATATTCGAAACTTCTTATTAGATGATTCAAAACCTAAATAATTTATTAAAATAATATAATAAGATGTGCACGAAGTGTGTGCGCGACATTTGTAGGAATGAATGTATATTTGTCACGTGAGGCACGTTGCAACACTTGTACGAGAAGTGTGTGCATTCAGGTTGCTCATGAAAAGGTGCATGTTTTGCTACATACCATGTAGCAAGCGCTCATTTGCCATGCATAATTATACAAATCATATACGCGACTTGAACACGAATATTCATTACACGTCTCATTGTATTATCATCATGGTAAACTACTTGGCATTTGCATTGATAGGCATAATATGTTGTGACCTCATAATATAGAGAACTAAAACTCAAGTCAAATGCATGTCAAGACAAAAGTGTATGAACTTATTGGTAATGGGCAAATGCATTTCAAGTCCCACCAACTCCAGGAGGTTAAATTCATCCATATTTGACATATTCACATCACTAATAACCGGGTTAAACTTATTTTTGTCCTTAGGAAAATGCACCAGGTGTCGTAGTTAATCGAGTAGCTCTCGAAGCGTGTGTACAAGTTCTCTATATTATGTAACAAGCCAAGAAAAATATTAAAAAAATTCAATTTGAGCCAAAACCTTTAACTTTAGGAAAATTAAGAATATGCACATCTTGCGAAAAAACAAATTTCGAATTGGAACTAAAGGTGTTTTGGTCGGCCCAACTAGCCAGCCCAACAACTCAGGCTCAATTTTAAACTAATGTAAAAGTCACTTGTCGCCGCAGCCCTACCAATGCTACAACCTGCTCCATGCAACAAGTTCCCCAATATAAGACATTAAAATGTCCTACATTGGGGCACAAATAGTTCATTTTTCCCCACAGCCACCCGAAAATGGCTAACTGAGGATTCCCCCCTGATGCCCTTCAGACACAACAACAGGTGTCAACACAATAGCAATTGCAAAGTGCCTTGCCTCAGCAAGGTAGAATGCATTAGCTCTTCCCATAACAATTGACTAACCTTCATATTCTCCTATTGAGTGAAGCCTATAAATCAGTGTTTAAAAATCCGGCTCGGCCATCGATCCGGCCGAGGTCACGGGTTCAACTGGGGGTCACGGGGTCACTACGCTAACCCAGTTTTATATATTAAAAAAGTACAAATATATATATCCTATATGAAATTATTAAAAAACAAACCACCAATCATCAAAGATTCAAAATATATTTAAAATAATTCACCAATTACAACCACAAGTCAATATCACACAATTTAATTAAAGTATCAAGATACCACAGTACAAGACTCATATTCTAATGGGGTCACTACGCTGACCCGGGTTCTGCCTCTTCTCAGAAGATCCATAACAAAGGAAAATTTAAAGGAAGTAAGAATGAGTTTTTGTTTTCCATCGACGACCGTAAGCATTTCATCTGAATAGGTAAAATTCTTACCTTTTCTAGAAGATTTACGGCAGCGAGGTGAAGATTAAAGACATCTATGTCGCTGGGAGAGAAAAGAAGATTAGATTTAGGTTTGCAAGCATTTTTATTTTATTTTTTAATAAAATTATGTTGTTTCGTGGAATTTTTTTTTTAAAAAAAAGCATGCAGTGACCCCTTTGACCCCTCTGACCCGTGAGTCACTGAAACTCGGCCGAGTTTTGGGGTCAGAGGGGTCGATATGCACATAGGGTCTAACTTGTGACCCCAACCCTCATAGGGGAGGGGTCAGGGTTGACCCGGGTCAACCCAGGGAGCGGGATGGGGTTTTAAAACACTGCTATAAATAACCCCATATATCATATAAGAAAGGCATCGTAGAATCACCTCATAATTCCTTACCCTGCCCACATTGAGAGCAGTTGTGGTCGCCTAACCCCCCTCTTATCACATAGCACCTGAGACTGCCTCTCACAGCTTTGGTCTATACCACCACTACGAAGGATACCCCTATAGTGATCGCAACACCCATTTAGGTTACATATGGTTATCAAATAAATCAACGGTTCATTGGCACTGACTGTGGAACCTCAATAGTTTACCAGTTAAGGTGCGTGATGAGTGGTAATAGATAAAAGTGGCAAAGCAAGCTGCCACTAGCCTCGCCCAGCCATAACACTGCCAAAAAATGGGCTGGCCCGCCTTTGAAGGTGGGCTAGAAAAACCAGTCTGGCCTGCCCCGTCTGGGTGGGGCTGGCCGCCGAGCCAATGACATTTTACACTAAAAGAAAAAATTAAATAGAAATTTCAGCTCGGGAAAGGCGGGCTTGGCGGCCAGCGGATTTGAAAAACTCAACTCATCCCGCCTCGTTTGGCGGACGGGGCGGGGCGGGCTGAGCCTGTTTAATTCATTGCCCACCAAACACCCACTCAACCATAGCAGAATTAACCTGTTGTTATATAGGAACCACATGGTTTACCATTCATCACCAGATACACCCTACATCCCCATGAACATCAGGCCAAGATGCCAATACCACAACCTCACGCCCTGCAAGCCCCAGATCAGACGCTAGCTCAACCTCAAGTCTCATACGTGATTCCAGTAGCCCGGCAGCAACCTGTTAACCGAACAGGTGCACTAGCCCCCTCTTATTCAGTACACAATGATGCCCGCTAGCAACACCCAGTCTTTCAATCGTAAGAAGATCTGCTACTCCGGGTGAGGAGATCGTTTGCCATTCAGAATACATCATCAAACCCCTCCGGGTGTAACAGACCATTGAACGACATGCTGCGGCTCACCCCCATACCACTCGGTTTTAAAGGCCCACCAATATTCCCACCTACATTGGAGACTTTGACCCCTTTGAATGGGTCCAAAAGTTTGAAGCAACAATGACACTGCACGGTGAAACAAACATATTCATGTGTAGAACTTTTCCCATGTTGTTAGGTGGGAGAGCCCTTAGCTAGTACACAAAATTACTGACAGGCAGCATACCTTCGTGGGACAATTTGGACAATAAGTTCCAAACGCAATTTTCCACCAGCTGCCTAGCACCCATGTCTGTGCACTCACTCAAAAAAGTATGCTAGCAGCATGGAGAGTCCTTTAGGTCAGTCATTCCTTGACCGCTTCGACAAAGAAGCGCTACTAGTCACTGGTCTTGATGCCAAGGTCCAAGCCCATATCCTCCTTTCGGGTCTACGTCCGGGCCCCTTTGCTTATGAACTGGCACGATATGAGGTGACAACCATTGACGAAGTAAAGAAAGAAGCCCAAGTGTTTATGAGTGTTGAAGAGTACAAGAACAGCAGAATCGAAGAGAATTTCGGGCTGGATGTTAGGCCTGACAATGGCAAAAAGCTATGAGAAAATGAAGAACGGAAACTCCGTAGACCCTCGAGTCAGAACATCAACGACTCTCCATCCCGAGCATCTCACCCACACATCTTCCGAGAAGTCATGCAAACCGACCATCGAAGTGAGCACGGGTATATCACCAAACCAGAAACACCGAAAGGACCCATCACGTTTTACAAGTTTCACAAAAGTCATGGCCATTCCACTGACGAGTGCATGGAAAAAGAATAGTTCATCAAAGGGAGCACACCTAGAAGATTCAAAGGAAAAGTTCAAAAAAAAGACCGTAAACAATAATATAGAGACACTACCGGACCGACCAGAGTCCATCCCGCGATAAGAGAAAAATGGGTCCGACTGAGCATAGATGACCCAGAGACCCCCATGAAAAGAAAAAAGCAACCTACAGGTCGAATAAAGAATACCAAAGGATAACTAATAAAGGCAACCAATAGGGTGAATCCTCTGCTATAATCAAGCACAGTTTCGTCAATATGATTTCTGGAGGCTTAGATGGTAGAGGAGAAACTATAAACGCTAGGAAAAGACACCTCTGGCAGACCAATTGCCAAACCAGAAACCCAAAACAACCCAGAAAATCAAAAATCGTGTATGAAAAAGAAGAACTCGAAGGAATAATCTCCGAGCATAATGACCCCCTGGTTATCCAAACAGTTATTGCCAACTTCGGTGTCAACCGTGTATTTCATCACCATGGAAGTTCAAAAAATATCCTATTCTTGCCATGCCTTGAAGCTTTGTGTTACGACTTAAAGAACTTGAAACCAGTCATAAGTGAGCTATCAGTTTTCAATGCAACAATTACTAAATCACTTAGAATGATTGAGTTGCGATTTTCACTAGGAACCCCTCCGACCTGGAAGTCTGCTGATGTATATTTCCTGGTCCTGGATACCCCCTATGCTTACAACACCATCCTAGGGAGAAGAGTAATCTCCACCTTCCAGCATTTCCCACCCCCACTTTGCCATGAAATTTGTCGCCAAAGATAACAAGATAGCCATAGTCTAAGGAAACCAAAAGCTGATAAAACATAAGCTTCTATCCACTGTTGGCGGTGACTTTCCAAGACAAAGGGCAACCCCTTAGTGTGAGAAAGCAACCCCTCGGAACGGACCCCGACCAGCCCAAAAGCTCAAACCCGAAAGAAAAGAGCAATCAGAAACGCTACATGGTCGAGTTCGACGCTAAAGATGACCCGCAGGATGAACACTCTAGATGGAGCACTTGAATATTTGATCCTTGGCAAAACTGAAGAGCATATCACAACCATCGAGGCGACCATGTCCCTGGGTTCGAAGATAAAGCTAATCGAACTCCTCCAAAGCAACAAAGATCTTTTCGCATGGAAACCATCGTATATGCCAGGCATCGACCTTGATTTTTGTTGTCAGAAGTTATCCATTGACCCGAAAGCAAAACTAATAGCCCAAAAGAGGAGTAAACTCAGACCAAACCTCTATAAAGTCATTGACGCTGAAGTACATAGACTACTCGATGTCGGGTTCATCGAAGAAATCAATTACACAACCTGGTTGGCTAACCCTGTCTTGGTTAAAAAATCTAGTGGAGCTTGGAAAATGTGTGTTGATTACACCTACCTGAACAAAGACGCTTACCTCTTCCCAAGAATTGACCAGCTCGTCGACAACGCGTTCGATTTCAAAATTTTATCCTTCATGGATGCATACTCAGGTTACAACCAGATACCACTGCTCAAAGAAAACGAAGACAAAACAGCCTTGATTACCCATGACGCCAACTATTGCTACACCATGATGTCGTTCGGTCTCAAAAACGTAGGAGCCATGTATTAGAGAATGATGAACAAAGTGTTCAAAGATCATATCAGCAAAATTATTGAAGTGTATATTGATGACATGATTGCAAAGTCTCGATCGGAAGATGACCATGTCAAAAACCTAAAAGAAGCTTGACCATGTATACCTTTGGCATCAACAAATTTCCTGGCTTCATGCTAAACGAAAGAGACATTAAGGTAAACCTAGACAAGTGCAAGGCGATACTTGATAGTAGAACACCCCAAACATTTAAAGAAGTGCAATAGCTAATAGGAAGGTTCACAGCTTTGACTCGTTTCCTGGCGAACTCAGCCTATAAGTCCCTCCCCTTTTTTGGCCTACTTAATAAAGAGATCTGTTTCCATTGGAATAATGAGTGTGAGAAAGCATTCCAAGAATTCAAAACAGTGTTATCCTCCCCCCTATCTTGACCAAACACCTGGTAGTAGGAACAGAGTATAAGCACCACTTTGATCAAAGAATCCAAATTCGACGGAAAAAGACCAGTCTACTTCATCAGCAAAGTCCTGTAGGGTGCCGAGCTACATTACTAATAATTAGAAAAGGTCGCACTTACCCTAGTTTTTGCCGCTCGAAGATTAAGGCCATATTTTCAATGCCACCTGATCATTGTCAGGACCAACCAACCGATCACGCAGATTCTTCACAAACCAGATATTGCCAGGCGTATGATGTCTTGGGTGATTGAACTCTCAGAATATCAGATCAGTTATGAACCTAGAACAACCATCAAAGCCCAGGCTCTAACTGATTTTATTGCTGAAATAACCTACTTGACAGGGCCCGTTAAAGCTAGGACCTAAGAGACATAGATCTTCTGGAAACTTTTCATTGATGGATCATCAAACTCCAAAGGGTTCGGTGATAGAATTATCACTAAAAATCCAAATAGAGTAGCAGCAGAACACTTTCTAACCAACAATCAAGCAGAATACGAAGGCATCATC
The DNA here is from genome assembly GCA_032173675.1 of Gastrolobium villosum. Taxonomy (NCBI): domain Eukaryota; kingdom Viridiplantae; phylum Streptophyta; class Magnoliopsida; order Fabales; family Fabaceae; genus Gastrolobium; species Gastrolobium villosum. The sequence continues at coordinate 12,709 of JAVKPL010007638.1, forward strand.
GTTGGGCTCATTAAAGCCAAAGTTAGTGGCAGAACATCTTAAAGTGTTCAACGACTCTCAGTTGGTGACATTCCAAATATTAGGGGAGTACCAAGCAAAAGGCCCTTTGATGGCCAAATACTTAGGAAAGGTCGAAGAACTATTGAAAAGTTTTAAAGTCGTTGGAGTAGAACATATAAGGCGATCAAAAAATACTAGAGCAGGCATACTGGCCAAGTTGGTGGGCACCAAAAGCCCGGGAAACAACCGATCGGTGGTGCAACATAGTCTCCCCTCCCTATGCATCATTATGACCGTCTATGACACTCCTGTCCAAGTCGAAGAAGAAACATGGATGACCCAATTGTTAAATACCTCTCCGAAGGAATGCTACCCCTTGATCATAAGGAGGCTAGAAAAAAACTCAGAAGAAGTGAAAACTTCTCCTTGATAGAAGGCCGACTATACAAAAGAGGATTCTCCCAACTGCTCCTCAAATGTCTAAATCCAAAAAATGCTAAGTATGTGCTAAAAGAGATCCATGAAGGTTTAAACAGCCACCAGATGGGAAGGCGGTCCCTCGCTAGGAAGGCACTCAGGGCAAGCTTTTATTGGCCGACCACAGAGAATGATGCACATGACCACATCAAGAAATGTGATAAGTGCCAATGACACACAGACAGACATACACTGAGTGCCCCCCGAAGAAATGACAACCATCACCTCCCCGTGGCTGTTCTGCCAGGAAGGTTCTACAAATGTTCTCCTTTGAGATGGTTGTCCTCTTTGGTTTTTTTTCTTTGACCAATTTCGCCATCTTGCTCCTGGTATCAACCACGTTTTTGATTTATATGGAGTGCGAGTCGAAGTTTATTGATAGACAACGTCAATGATCAGTCCAACAACTAATGGCTAAACCTGACCACACACAGTTGAAGGTAAATGATGTTTGTGATTGGGCTTGAGATGATAAGCTTCTGGAGAGATGGTTGATATTGGTTGCCTGATGTATAAGCAGTTTGAGGAGACTAGGAGGGGTACCTGCAAGACACTCTGACGCTCAATTCAGTCCAATATTCAATATAGTTCAAGTATTCAGGGACAGATGATCTTACCTTGGTTAAATGCTTCTGTATTTATAGTGGAGGGATGCATCACTTCATGCAGCCTTTCTATGGCGGTATTCACTCCTATTAGTGGAGCGTGGTGGCTTTTCACAGGCTATTCTTTGGGCGAAATACCTATAGTCAGGCTAGCTATAGTAGATGTTGCGTCGAGCTAATGTTGTCGTCAGTTATTTGGTTCATGTGGAGGCCAAGTTGTTCTGAGCTACTAATCTCGTTAATCTTCCTTTCTTGCAAGCTAAGTCTTTTTGCTGTTAACCAAGTTGGCGAGATACCCACGGCTCGTACGTGGGATGGACTCAGTTCCTTCAAGGTTAGGTTGTAACCCTTGGGCCTTCTGGGTCTCTATTGAATTGGGCTTCCATCTCACATATTTTAGGTCAGGATCAATTATTAATTCTCAATAAATTATAACTGTTATACGTACAAAAATCGACGATTAAAATTTAATGTAAAATTTATTATTCTTATACCGATGTAAGTTGATATGCTTCTATTTAGCTAGCTAGTATGTTATACTACCTACAATTATGTAAGCAATTTTTAAAAAAAACAAAAAACAAAATCTCCCACATTGACTAATGCTAACATGGAACGATACACAATGAAATTTCACATCAAAATAATACAAATCACACACTACAAATTGCATAATAAATTTCATATTGAATAGGAATGACTTACCAACGGAAAATGTTGAATATTATCGATATAATGATTGTCTAAATGTTGTTCAAAGTGCCACACTGAACATTTTTTTTGTTTGGGGAAGGGGATATCAATACAACATGGACAGGGACTACTATGCCCTGATGGAAAGAATATATATATATATATAATATAATATAATATAATTATTTGACACTGGTGTCAAATTTTGAAAATTTACACCAAATCTTATTCTTTGATTTTCGCTAATCAACGATTATCATTTATTGGGACATAATATTAATTAACAAGTTTGATTCCCAATAAATGATAACCGTTGATTGGCAGAAATCAACGGATAACATTTGGTGTCAAATTTCAAAATTTGACACCGGTGTCAAAGGATCCTATCCCATATATATATATAAGGAAAAAATGAAAATAAAGTGACTGGACAGTCCAGTGCACTATGTTCTCCCGCGAGAACATAGTGCAAAAATATTGCCATATGGTGTTCTCCCAGGAGAACATAGTTATAATTTTACTATAAATGTGTTCTCGTGGGTAAACATAGTGCACTGGACCGATTTTTACATCGAGTCACTGTACACTCACTAAACCATATATATATATATATATATATATATATATATATATATATATATATATAGCGGTTGATATTTATTAGGTCTAACTCATTAATTAACTTTTAATTCCCAATAAATCTCAACCATTTGATGCACGGAAATCAACGGTTCAGATTTGGTGTAAGATTTTTTATTTTTACACCGGAGTAAGTTGATTCTATCCCATATATATATATATATATATATATATATATATATATATATATATATCATTACACCGGTGTAAGAGTTAGAAGTCTTACACTCAATCTTAACCATTGATCCACTTGTATCCAATGGCTCACATTACTAAAAAATTTGAACCGTTAGATATAAATTGGATCAACGGATAAGATTAAGAGTGTAACTTACACTGGTGTAAAATGATCCTGACCCTATATATATATATATATATATATATATATATATATGATATTAATGTTTTTCATATTACATGAGATAATTTTATTTCCCACACATATAAAAGTTTGTGGAGCCCATGTTTTCTCATTGTCCCTCTTCTCTTCACATCGGCCCCATATACTTTTATGTGTGTGTATGAGATAATTTTATTTCTTACAACATGAGAAACATCAAATCATATTTATATATATATATATATATATATAATATGTTCATTTTTTCTACGATAAATGCAAGTAAGTTATCTTCATTGAACCTAAAATAATGTTGTTTTGGGGCGAAAATCAAGGTATTTTTATAATATTAATTTATTTCAGGGTTAAAATAATATTTATCATAATAATTTTTTAATTTTTCATTCTAAAATGTCTTTGTTTTAGAAATGAATAAAAATAACTTATTTACATTGTCAATACAAACATTAAACCCATATATAATTGAAATTTTCTGATATCATGACATGGCAACCTAACAAGTCAGCTTCAATTTGGGGGAGTGATGTGATAAAGAATGACAGGAAAAGTGTGATATGAGAAGTGACTATCTAAAAAGATTTATAAACATGAAACTTTATAATTTTGGATTAGGATTAAGTATCCAACTCACTCATGGCGAATTACCATAAGTGAGGAATTACCATAAGTGAGGAAGTGTTATCCCTGTTATACTACATAAAGAATCAATTAAACTCAAAACATAAATTGATAAGTGAATATTAAATTAATAATTTTATATTATATCTATTTAGCATATTCTCTTCTCACCTTCCATCTTCAATAAGTGCATCATTATTTTGATTTTTTAATGGTTTCAAAATCAAAAGGGTCGTTATCTCCCGAATTAGAAGCAAACATACCGAGCTTGATTTCTATCACTACGCTACCTGCTGATCATACATAAGATATTTCAATCCACTTTCAAGATAAGAAAAGCAGTCTATGTGCTCTTTTTATACTCTAAATGATCATAACAAGAACAATCTTTTTCTCATAATGATTATAATTAACCCAAGCAATAGCAAACACCACTTGGGAGTTCTCTATCTAAAAAATGGCTATCTCAATAAGATTTGGATCAAATGCATCCTTCAATTCTAATAAAATAGATTGGCTTCAAAAACCTGAACCTATGAGTCAAAGTAGAACGGATACTCCCTGTCAAACATGGTTCTGATTCCCTACATCAAAAACCTCAAAATAGATAAAGCTATCTTTTACAAAATATTAAACATTTGTTTGGTCTGGATTCACTAATACTAGGATTTTCAGTGAGTTGTTTGTTCATTTGTCCTGTGATCGAGAGTTTCTCCATGGCATTTAGGAACTTGCGCAAGTGCTTGATGTATTCAGGGAAAGTTTCAAGGTTGCAATGGCCACCACCCTTAACCCACAAAGGGTCATATTTTTCCTTGGAAAGTTCCCACAATCGCTTTCCATGGGACCAATCAACAATATCATCATTTGTTCCCTGCCCATAATACACAAGCAGACAAACAAAACTATTATTAGCATCTGGAAAGTGTATTATTTCATCTAAGATTGCATACGCCACTCAGACAAAGATCCATGTCAGAGAAAGTGTTTGTATGAGTACCGAATTCATGAACAGTACACAAAACTGAGACCCCAACAACTCCTAATTTTCCTACTCAAATTTTGTTTCATTTACGGTGATGGCTATCATGCTATATGCTGGTTGGACTTATCAAATAATAGATTGTTTCTGTTCAATGGGCTCTCATATATGTCTGGCAACATCTTCCAACAACTGGAGAAATGCAAAGATGAATTGATATTCTAAAATCTACGCATTGATTATGTTGTTGGCTTCAAGGTATAGACATAAAAGCAAGAACAACCATTTTAAATAAAACAGCTTTATTTTTGCAGAAACAGATAAATGCCAAATATTTGTTAACATATTCTACGTCATTTTCATCTTTTACTTCGTTAGGAATTAGGACAAAAGGTGCAGGCTCTACCAAGTTTCAATCTCAGTAGAACACAACCAATACAGAAAAGCATAATTGGAGAAGCGTTGGAAAAAGGCATATTTATTATGCTTATGCATACAAGAATCAAAGTTATAGACTAACAGCATGTATAAATATATATATTGAATCACTGACAATGAGCAGGTATAAATATATATAAAGGTTGATTGTATACAGATGTACGCTTGCAATTTTGCAAAAGAGACTGTTTCTCATACTCAAACCAGTGGACTTTCTAGTCACAAGGAACAACCTTACTACTGCCCTAATATATAACCAAATATATATACGCATACCAATAAAATGTATAAATTCTTTGGGAGATATTTTTAACAAAGAAACCAACGGAGTTATAAATTCTTTGGTTAAAAAACTATTTCAGTCAACAAAATAACACCAACCACAACCTCAACAAATCAGTTTATGAACCTGAAACATTAGTCAAACTGCAAATTCATTGTTCAGAAAAAATATTGCATAGTTAATTACTATAACACTTGATTCCCTTAATCTATCTTAATCACATTCTTATTTTGTATTTTGGTCTTAACCCGTTTTAAAAGTTTTGAAACATACTTCCGTGGTACAACATTCCATACAAGTGAACATAAGAAGACAATAAAGGTTAAAGGCATGTTTGGAGCACCTGATAAAGAAGATATGATAGGATAACTTATCATATCCTACTTTTATCTCTTGTTTGGTGGGTCAATACGATATGATTAGCTTATCCTATTATCTCATTTTATCCTATCCAATACATGATTTCTTATCATATGGGGGGAGTTCGGTTAGAATTCAATAGGATAGGATAGCAATATTGGATACCCAATATATCCCCACGCTACCCAATATATTTGTATTTATTGTATTATATTTTATTTTATTTTTTTCATTTTTCCTTCTACATAATCTTATCACATTACTAATCAGGTGCTCATCAAACACAGGACATGATATTGGCTTATCAGCTCCATATCATATCCTACCCTTATCAGCCTCATATCATATCCAACCCTTATCCTATCATGTCCACCAAACGAGCCCTAAATGTAACACGTGAAACAAGAGAGATGATTGTAATTTAGACAAAATGAGGGAGTAATGTAAATTACTATTTTTCAAATGATGCAGCGTTTATAACTGCAGAATCTAGGTCTATATTTGGTAACATTATTTATAATGATCAGTTGCTTAATTTGTCACGTACTGTTTACTGAAATGACCTTGTTTAGCTTCTTTTGGATATTTGCATCATTAATTCATTCCAATAGCAATAAAAGCTTAATACAGAAAGGAATGCACAGTAAAGATTCCTTTCTTTCTAATAATGGCTAGAGAAAATATAGAAAGGGTGACACAAAGCTCAAAATCTCAAATCTTATTTGCTAGTTAAAAAACTATGGTGAAATTTCAATGTAAAAACCAATGTTATTAAAACCGGCCCGGTCATTGACCCGGTCGAGGTACTGGGTCAATGGTTCACTGATTCAACCGCATGACCCGGTCATTATATGCAATTTTATAATTTATATTAAAAAATTATAAACATACTCAAATATCTATACAAAATGATTAAAATTTCAAATATTTTAATATAAAAAATAATAAATCACATATTATTATACAATAAAGGATCAAACAAAAATATAATGATCGTGATACGGAGCTTTAGGTTCAGAAAATGACATTTCTAACTATAAATTAAATCAATTTTTTTTGCATAGTGCATAATTGAGATAATATTAGTATTGTAAATACATAACTTATGTAAGTCAATAAGTAAAAAAGTATTCAAATATGTCCATTATGATTTATTTTTTTTTTGAAAAAGAAAATTTGAAATTTTTTTGTGACCGGCCGGGTCACCGGTTTTCATAAAAACCGGCCGGGTCGCACCAGTTCTGATGCATGACCGGTCCGTTGCTTGAACCGGACCGGTTATATGACCGGTTTACCGGTTCCCGGGTCGACCCAGCTAGGTCGGTCCGGGTTTAATAACACTGGTAAAAACTGTCATCACCTTCATACATTCCATTGCAAATAAAAAGGTACCTGATGTGTCAAGAAATTAAAATGGCACCACCAAATAAAAGAGAAACTCGGCAATTATTTAACTTTGTCATCTTTTCATACACCAATGCTTATCAAAACTTAATATATCAAAATATATTGAACTTCTTTTGCATTATTTCACAAAGGTAGAATTCTAATTAAAAAATCAGGTTGCAGATTAAGACAAAGTGACAAACCGATGCCACACAATCACTTACACAAGCATCTAAAAGCAACAGTCAAAATTCAAAAGAAATTGTGCTTATAAGCATCTAAAATCAGTTTATGTAACAGATGCAATACAATCCAATTGTTTGATGATACCATTGCAATCATAAAAGCATCTAAATGAAAACAAAGGGGGGCGGGGGAGGAATGTACCAAACAGAAGTAGGCTATTTAATCATACCCTTTTGACCGTGGTACCCATTATGTCATCCAAGGTCCAGAAATTATTCTCAAGAGATCCATCTTGGGACTTGATTTGCTCCAAAATGTAGGCATCATTTGACTTCAGTCGTATGTCAGAAGGGAATTTCCCAACTACAGCACACTGGTTGATTGATGGGGAAGCCCCATTTAGTTGGCCAACCAAAGATGCATCAACTCCATTGCTGCAAATTATATTATTTTGGTTTAAGTTATTCCCCAAAGAACTTGTCCCACCAGTGGAAGAAGCCTGTGCATTTAGAGGATTGAATGGATGACACATGTTTTGGTTGTAATCTAGTTTATGTTCTTCCCACCTTTGTCGTGGTGTGTAACTTGAAGGCTGTACAACATTTCCAATTAAGCCTTGCTGGCATTGCAGCCCATTTTTATCATCCTCGAAAGGAATGCGAATTGAAAGTCTGGAAGAAAAATCAACTGGACTGTTACCGATGTGAGTACTTGAGTTCGAAACATTTATGCCAGGGGGAGGCAGTTGGTCATTAATGAATGCATCACACAACGGCAAAGAATTGGCAGAAAATTTAGACAACTGAGCTGCACTCTGCCAGTTTTCATTACACCGATTATAATCCAACAAATTAGAACCGCAAAGGCCGATGTCAAAAGATTCTGCACCCAGAGAAGCTGCTCTAACAGAAGACTGATTTCTAAATGCTCCTGTATTATGTGTTTGTTGTGAATTTCCAGGTAACAAAAAATGGTTATTTGAGACAAAAGGTACAGAATTGTTTGCACCACTAATAGGAGTCCCATTGTCTGGGAAGCCAGAAGCAACTGTAAATCCACTTGAATCAACTTGATTTAACTGCGATATACCCGTTGCAAAGTTGTTTTGCTTAGATTGGTTAAGCTCAATCGATGCTGGAATGCCCTGTAATAAACTTGAGCTTTGATTTGCAGGAAACCTGGATGGCTGAATGTTTCCAAGTGTGCTTAAGGAGCTGTTAATGTTTTGAGACTGAACAGGACGGACTAGTGCAGAGTTACCTCTTCCTCTCATGCTCAAGCCAGCCGGGAAATTCAGCCTACCAAAAATTCCACTAGATGCATATGATGGTAATGTGGTACTTGAGATCCTTCCAGATCCAGATGAAGTGCAAAAATCTTCATATCCATCTAAAGCACCCATCCGCGGGAAATAATCACTACTACCCAATGCAGCAACCATGCTAGCTTGCTGAGTTGCCTTTTTTAGATAGAGTCTATATTTCTGCAATACATAATGACAATGAGCTTAATGTACAATCATCACAATAATGAAAAGTATATTTTGTGATGTAAAATGAAGAGCTATCCCCTAGCAACTAAGGACTCTTAAACGAAAATCAACAAACTAGCCAGAATAAACAAATTTGCACATCTCTGCTTGAATAAACAAATGATAGTCAGAAAGTGAATCCAGCAATTAACCCGTGTTTAGTTGGACTTGAAAACATGCGTTTAAAGTCTTAAATGCCTCATTAGTAATGTGCCATTTTAAAAATTTGATCCATCCTTTTTTATCAAAATAAGTATCTATAATATTATACTAGGCACCTTCTCAAACTGGATGTGAAGTTCTTCACACTTTGATGATTGATATTGCTACACACATTCCCATAATTGTAAATTCATTATACAAACTTTCATTTCATAAAATTTCCATCAAACAAAATTTCAAGAATCATCAGATCTAAAAGATTTTCTTTCCATCATTTGTCAAAGACTAAATGTAACAATTATAATAACTATAAACCACGAATCTATACCTGCAAATGGCTTGCCACATTTTCCCTTGTAAGCCCTTCAACATTCATCATGTCAAGTATTTTCTTAGGAACAGCCTCTGAAATAATAGGTGAATAAACATGGTATTAGGAATTATAGTATCCAAGTTGAGATATGAAATTGTTATTAATTGAAGTCAAACAAATTGGAGATGTTATTTCTTCATTGTCACAAACTCACTATCTAGGCCCAGTTGATTAACTGCAGCAACAAATTTTCTCTGCAGCTCTACAGACCAAACTACGCGAGGTTTCTTCTGTGTTGAGGGGTCGTCATCTTCTCCATTCCCTTCACCGTCTTCTTCTTCTTCTTCTTCTTCTTCTTCCTCACTTGGGTCCTTCCGTTTTTTGCCAAGCTTTTTATTCAGGTCAGCACTGTTTTCTGATATGATGCCTTGACTTCCTTCCCCAGCAATATTAGGAGCCTTATCCTCGTTGGAAGCCTTATTCTGATCCTTGCCATCAAAATTCTTTCTTCGGAATACATGTTGCCATATGTTCTTGAGCTCCTCAATTCGAACTGGTTTAAGCAAATAGTCACATGCACCATGTGTAACACCCTTCATCACCAGCTTTGTATCACTGTGTGCTGACAACACTAGAACAAAATAAAAAATAATAGTTTAGGTCAATCAACCTATTCAACCCTATATTGTAAGACAACTTATTTTTCTCAATATCAAATTTCTTTCCAAGAGAGATTGATTCTTGTATGGGTAAATCAACTCTATTTTTTGAGATAACAAAAGGAAAATTATTTAAACAAGTTAAATCGTAATTAGGACAATCTTCATCAGTTATATACCAAAACCTCATAATATAGAGAATTAAAGATCATGTCAAATGCATGTCAAGACAAAAGTGTATGAACTTACTGATAACGGGCAAATCCATTTCAAGTCCCACCAACTCTAGGAGCTTAAATCCATCCATGTCTGGCATATTCACATCACTAATAACAAGGTCAAACTTATTTTTCTTTTCCCTCAACATTTTAAGGGCCTCAATTGCCTGATTAGATGTAGTAACTGCAACAACAACAACAACCACAAATCACATGAGATTTAGCAAAACCAGAGGCCTCCTAAACAAACAAAGTAGATCAATTCATGCTATAACAAAAGCCTGGACAGAATTATCTATTGATAGCTCTATAAAATGTAACAAGCCAAGAAAATTATTAAAAAAAAAATTCAAATTTAAAACAAAGCCTTTAACTTCAGGAAAATTAAGAATGTACACATCTTGCAAAAAAACAAATATTGAATTGGAATTGAAGGTATAGTAACTGATGTATCTATAAGCAACCAAACAGTGTCCATGCATAATGCATCTGAAACATTAAAGTGACAACTAACTATATGTTCAATTCAACACATAAGAGAAGAACAGCAAGAGATAATTTTTTTATAACTCAAACCCAACAATACAGTGTACGTTTAAGCACAATTATCGCACACAAGAATTATTACTGAATCAAAAAACACAAATAAAGAAACAAAACCTTGATACTCGCATTTGCGAAGCAGGGTTTCCAACACTTTGAGACAAATTGGGTCGTCGTCCACAGCAAGAACACGCATACCCGCAGGAAAGGGGTCACGTGACCCATCTTCATCCACCAAATGACCCCTTTGATCCTCAACAGCCATCTTGAGCTAGAAAAGGTAAAACAAAAATACCAAAATGAGAAAACCAAGCACTGGTGTAGAGATCACAGTTCACAGAGAAAAAAGCTCCAATTTTGAAAACAGAAACTGAGTCCCAGAGGCCTCTTTCACGAGCACAGGTAACAATAACAAAAGGGCAAGAGAGAAAAAGAAGCTAAGGAGAGAAAAAAAAAAAAAACGTGAAACAGGAGATGGTAACAAAACCAGTACAAAGTGGACAGTGATGGATTTGAAGACAACAAAACAAAACAGAAATCTTTTAGTAATTTACTGAAAGTTCTTTCTCTCTATCTGCTCAGAAAAACTCAGAAAAACTATCATGTTTAGATGCTTTGAAATCCTCATGTAGAATCCGGGTAATATGTGATTTTTTTTTTCGTATTAAACCGTTTTTATAATAAGATTTATAAGAGTTATGTTGTAAGTGTGTGTAACGTTATAGAAATTCATTTTGCTTTGCGTGTTATAGTTTTTTTTTTTTCAAAAAAATTGGCCCCACAAAATATTGTATGTGTAGAAAATAATTTATATCATATTAAATGATGAATGCTCTTTATAATATATGGGGAGGTTATATTTATAAATTCTTACAAATTACAATATGTTCTCCTGAGAGAACTGGTTAGTGTAATTTGTAAAAAATTTCAAAAAAAGTTTGTAAAGATATCTATCCCCATAATATATACCTTTCGAGTTTCCTGTACAAAGAATACGGTAAAGTGTATGTCATTTTAAAGGATGTAAATGTATGTCATTTTAAGAGGGAGAAAGAGATAGATAAAGGAGGAGAGAGAGTTGACAAAAAAATTAAAGATATGGGTCTTATCTCTTTGTGAGAGTGAAAGGATATAAATTCTGTCATTTAAAAGGATAAACATTTCTCCCCAAAGAATATGATAAAAAACTTTACTATAGAATAATTTTATTTTTAAATGTTTTTTTTTCTTCTTCTTCCTTTTTTTTGGTACATTGTCGTGAAGTATCCTCATTCAACCTTCTCCGGGCACCATGCCCTCGGGGTATGACCCATTTGGCTAGCCCCTCATTGTGACTGTGGGTACACTAAGCTTCGCAATCGGAGAAAGACGAGACTAATCCCCCGATCGAAGATTTTTGGCTTATCCTAATTTTTTTTCCAAAAAATTATTTGAGGCAAGATTTAATCCCTCCACCAAACAATCCCTTTAGAGCTCAGCTGCAAACTGAGGTACCCTTCCCAATTTTTTTTTTTTTTTTTGAATCCCTTGATTTTAGACACCCTTTTCCTCAGTTAATGTCATTTCAAGGCAGTTTTTCGTCCTTTCAATCAGTGCTGATTTGTCAGCTAAGATGCGGTGCTGACATGAATTTAGGGTCTGGACCCACACAGATAGAAAGTTCTTAATCACAAATTTATTATATATTCTTTTAGAAATTATTATATAAATACCAATAATGATGATGTATGTAATTACTAATTATGATTCGCAGATTTTCGAATTTCCTATTAAAGTAAAATTAAAACTCATATTTGTCGGTTTTTATGCAAGATCTCCAATTTCAAATTGATTGATGTTAGGAGTTATCGACTGAACAACTACCAAATTGTCATCCCAGAGCCCTTAAATCTTGATTTTCTTTCTATTCGATCCCTTTCCTTTATATATATTCTTTTTTTATACACTTTTATATATATTCTTTGCTTATTGTTTATTCAATATGTTATGTGGGTCCCACACCACTCTATCTTACATCACATGCTCCAAATATAAGACATGAAATTGAGAAAATTTAAATTAAAAGTTCAACGTTCAACGGAACAACTCAATTAGTTGTAATTAGTCTGTGAAACCATGAAATCAATCCATATTTGGAAACGATAAATAAAATATTGCACTTTTTTTTTTTGATTTTAGATTAGAAGGTGCTTGCTTTCTCTTTAGGTTTCATTTGACATCAATGTTAAAGTCACAAGGTGCTCCGGAGCAATTTCAGATTACTAAACATTATAAAATTTGCCGCTGAACTTAATTTGTGGACTAAATGTTTATTTAGATTAGTTTATCTAAAAGAATAATAACTTTTTTTACGACTTCTTGAAATACTTTTAACAAATAAATTTTTAAATAACGTTTTTTTTTCTTCCAAATATTCATTAATTACTCATTTAATTCGATTTAAATATTGCCTGATCGACAAATATCTCATTTAACATGTTAAAAATTCATATTTGGTTCAGTTTTTTTTAAAAAAAATAAAAACTGTAAAAAGGTACCAAAAAACATTTGATGTTATAATTAGCTAATCTAAACGTATACTAAACTTTATGTCCAAATTCAAATTAAGACAGACAGCAATAATAATTGTTTTAACATTGATGGCATAGCATGAACATTGACAAATTTTCCACAAGCACAAACACCTGTCTTGGGCATATTTGTAAAGAAACAATCGCAAGACGTTTACCAACCAAAGCACTAAAAACTGAAAGGTGGGAGTAAAAGAACCATTAATCCAAGACTACAAAACAAATTGAACAGATCACAATTGCTTATACTCGTAGTACGGTCATTAGCTTAACTCTTCACGAGTGCACACCAATCAATCGTTCGTGAATGATGTGATTGATATTAATAAGATTCAAATAAAATGAAGAGTAAAGATGTTACATGACATTTGTTTTCCCATTAAAGATACAAGGGATTTCACCAAAAAATATATATACATATATATATATATATATATATATATATATATATATATATATATATATATATATATATATATATATATATATATATATATATATATATATATATATATATATATATATATATATATATATATATATATATATATATATATATGACAGTTGTTGTTTTGTTATTAAAATAATAATGATATTAATTTAGTTTGTCTATCATAAAATATGACATTAAAACTGTTCTTGTGCACAGGCTGTGAGATTGACGAATTAATTTGATAGATTGTGTATGATAAACGTTCTGTTTGTAAAAGGCCTATGATTAATATACTAAATTGATGTCATTGTCTATAATCAAGGAGAAAATTAATATCGATGGCAAAAAAAAAGGAAATTAATGTCAACTTTATTGAAAATTCAAATTAATTTTACATTTTGAATTAAATAGTTAATTGGTTTTAACTTTCTTCAAAACGTTAAATAATGTCCGTTATATTTTTTAGTCGATCTTTACAAGTCAACTTTAGGAGGGGTTTAAATATCTTCATCCCAACTCGTCATGCACTTTGGATTAATCTCATAGCCAACTCAAAGAATTGAAAGCTTGTAAGGATATCGGGGGAGCTAAATCACCTAAAAGATATAATTAGTGTTGGATTAACTAAAAAAAGAGAGTATTTTTTTATCAATCCAACACGAATTGGGTTATGCCTAATCACACAGTTGAGTTTAGAGGATGTTGATGAAAAGAAGGATAAATGAATGTATAGTTGTCGAGATGATGGGATGCTTGGCGAGATGGTGTGGTACTCTGTGAGATGGTTGAACAACACTTTTGCATATCTAGGCAATTTGAGATCGACTGCGGGTACCTACAAAGACAATCTGACGCTCAAGTCAGTTCAGTATTAAATGAAATTCAAGTATTCAAAGAGATATATCATACCTTGACTAAATGCCTATGTATTTATAGTACTTGAGCGTCTTGTTTCTCACTGTCTTTCATAGGACGGTATTCACGTTTATTGGTGGAGAATGGTGGACTCTCTTAAGCTATTCCTTTGTGGGCAAGTCTATGTTCAGTAACAGATTCAGTAAATATGGTGGCAAGCATGAGCTTCCATTCATTCACTGGTTCCGAGTGACAATTAACTTGCTCTAGTTGTTGATCTCTCGGCAATAATGATTCCTATCAGGTTAAGTCATGTTTGGCTTGCTGGCCAAGTTAGTGAGATCTCATGCTTTCTACGCGAGATGAATTTGCCTTGATGGCTAAGTTACAAAGGGTTTTTGAGCTCTTGGACCTTTATGGAATTGAGTATTTATTTCGCATATAATAGGTCCATATCACCTTTTTATAACTCTATTTTCAAAATTCTTAAAAGTGGGTGCTCTATAATAAACTCCTAAGAGTGAGTTCAGTCTCACTACATCGAGTGAGGTTGCAAAATAATCTTTAAAGTTTTTTTAAATAAATTGATTTAAATTACAACAATGACTAATTTTTTCAAAATTTAGAGAATGTTGAAATTTTTACTAATCCAGAATGTCATCCATCATGGAATTTTTATAAAGCAATTTGTCATAATTTTTTATTTTTATTTTTGAAAAGTGGGATGATCACATATATGAACTGAATTTTATTTTATTTCTCAAATTTACAATAGAAACTTCGACTCAAAAGATAGAAAAAACAGTATTAAATTATGTGGCTAATTACTATATACTAGAATATATTTTTTTGGTAAAATATATACTACGAATTTAATATTAACTTAGATAATAATAATAATAATAATTTCCGTTATTTATAATATTAATTATTATTTAATTGAATCCAAATTCGATCAAAATAATAATAATAATTCTGTTATCTATTAATCATTATTTATGATGTTAATTGTTATTTGATCTAACTAATTTTATTGTAATTAAAAAATTAATATTTATAATTGTTTATGATATTAATTATTATTTAAAAAAAAAGAAAAAAAAAGGTAAGGTGGTGGTGTCTACAGGTCTTAAATTTTTTTTATTAAAGGAGGAGATTGTATTTTTTTTCTTCAACTTAAATGAATCAGTTAGCATTGAAGAAAATGGGTAGGAGTGAAAGTGGGACGGGCTGCGCCAAACTTTACTCTAAAAAAGTCCAAGTCTATGCCAAATTTTTTTAATTTGTCCTAGACAATCCTAGTACGAGCCTAACTGCTAGTCTGCCTTGGCCCGTTTATAGAAAAATTGGTTTGGCCTAGCTCTTTAGCATGTTAATTTTTAACTTTCAAATAGAACCATGAATCAACTTTATAAAATACTCAAACTATGTTACTAAACCAAAAGTCACAATTTCAACGTCAAAATAGAATCATGAATCACAACAAAACTCATCACAATCTGCATTTTAGTCACTTTCAAAAGCAAAATGCTTAAATTAAATAACATATATTTTATCGGATCCATCAAACAAATTCATACTATGTAAATTAAAATAATTACATGAATCCAACAAACACATCATGATGCTTGTAATAAGTATAACATCTCCCAAATTTTTTTTAATATATTCATATACACAATCTAACATCCTAAGATGTTGGTTTCTCCTACGTAAGAAATAAAGTCAGATTTCTGTTAAAATATAATCGAATATAATTTAGTTATAAATAATTGCAATTGATTAAATTTATATATTTTATTTTTTCTTCAAGGCATACTTATTCTATTTTATTTTATTTAAAACACATAGTAGAATATAGGCCGACATGTAGCTTATAGCTATAGGCTATGCCTTGTGAAAGTAGGCATACGACTTTTTTATTAGACAAGTTTTTTCAAGGCCTGACCTATTTTACGAAATTTACTAGGTCAAGTCTGACATGACGTAGGCCGAACCGTAGGTCCTGTAGGCCGGCCCGACCGAATTTCACCCCTAAACAAGGGAATTAAACAAACAATGCACTCTGATAAAGCATAAAGAGTTCATGCTTTCAACAAATTCATAAAGTTTTTAGGAGTAGGATATTCTTACTACCCATTTTTTCTACAACCATTCCACTACCACTTTAATCACCATTGAATGAAGAGAGAGAAAAAAATAACTTTTGAATCCAATGATGATTAGAGTGGAAGTAGAAAAAATGGGAAGTAAGAATATCCTACCCCAAATTTTTAATATAATATGTTTTATTTTTAATAAAATTAATATTGAAGTATACCCAGCAAAAAATTCTTTACCAATGTTTTTTGGGTATCAATTTTCTCATGTAATAGGAGGAATTTTTTTTATTTTATAGACAAATTTTATATTGGGTCTGATCTATTAAAAAAGTAAAAAAAAATAACGGGAAAATTATTTATCATTTTAAATGACACAACTTATATCATTTCACTCTCATAGAAGAGATGAGACCCACACCTTTATTTTTTTTGTCAACTCTCTCATCTCCTTTATCTATCTCTTTCTTTCTCTTAAAATGACACAACTTTATATCATTTAAAATGATACACACTTTATCCAAAAATAAAATAAAAAAAGTTACATGAATGCCAAAAGGTCATAAAACCATACAAAAAAAAGGTCAGAAAAAAACAATCCTCCTACACGAGAAAATGTTTTTCCGTATTATATACAAGTAAAACAAATTTTTGCTAATGATTGTGAAATCACAGTATACATGAGCTTGCATATTTTTTTTTTTTTTTTTTGGAGGTACGAGCTTGCATATTTTTTTTTTTTTTTTGGAAACAGAGGAATTAAAAACAAACTAAAGCCTAATTACACGTGGCCAAGCCACACCCCAAGAGTCATTCTCCAGGCAACCCAAGACAACTTTGGGGAGGAGTATCCATCAAAACAGTTTCCCAATTCAAAGATTGAGAGTACCCCGCCAGCCAGTCAGCCACTCCATTGCCCTCTCTATAAGTATGAACAAAGGACACCTGCCAATCACGATCCTTCAACATGTTGATCTTCTTCACCAGGCCTGCATACGGATGATTTGAATCACACCCAATCCGGATCATATCCAAAGCTACTTGGGAATCCCCTTCGCTGATCACCTTCCTATACCCAAAATTCCAAGCAGTCTGTAATCCCAGTAAAAAGCCCCATAATTCTGCTTTGACAGAGCTACCTACTCCCAGGTTTCTAGCAAATCCCATAAGCCAATGCCCAGATTCATCCCTTAGGACTCCTCCACACCCACTCTTTCTATTACCTTCCAAAGCAGAACCATCCGTGTTTATTTTTATCCACCCCATCGGAGGAGGTACCCATTGAACAAGGGTTTCCACTTTCTGCCCAACTTGCAGCCCAGTATCTCTGTACAGTTTCCTTGCCTCGAAGAAATTTTGCAAGAAAGTCCGAATAGATCTAACTATTTCCTCTATTGTAGAATTAGTATTTTCAAAAACAAAACTATTCCTATCTTTCCATATAAACCAGCAAATAAGCCCAAATAAAATACTGCCATCCAAGCCTCCCAGTAAGCTATTTTTTGGAGATAAATTGGACACTAACCAGTTCTGCAGGTTCTGGCCTACAAAAAGCTGTCCAATT